>CM028132.1:1165400000-1165415000 GCA_016271365.2 Neoceratodus forsteri | reverse complement strand
GGGTTAGCACACCAAGCAGATCGCCGAACTGGAACAATGGGTGTCTGACATCAAAGATGCCACAAGGTGGCTCCCAGACGGCGTGGAGGGTCTGAAAAAGGAGATGGAGGCCCTGTGGGGGCATTACAGACTATTATGAGAACTACAACCAGAGGAGTAATCTGTGTCTGAGGGCCCTACCAGAAGGCAAGGAAGGAAAGAGTGCTTACAAGTTCTGTTCTATAGTGTTACCCAAACTGCTGGACTTAAATATGAAACACAGCCGGCTAAAGACTGAGCGGGCCCACAGAGCCTTGGACCCTCGTCCAGGGTCAGGCCAACCCCTGTGCCAAATAATCTTTCTTCTCCACAATTTTGTGGACAGGCAGGCAATATAATGGCAGCCTATCGAGCAAAGCGGGAAATTATTATTCAAAGAAGCCTGCCTCGCTATACACCAGAATCTTTCCCAGCGAGTGTTAAAAAAAAGAGACAAGCATTTAATAATGCCATGGACATGCTGAGGGAATGAGGCATCGAATTTATCATGGCATACCCGGCGGTGGTTAGAGTGAAATCAGAGGTGGCCACCTACTCCTTCTGGAAACCCGACAAGCTAAGAAATTTTCTGGTGGAGTGGGATAAAAAGCATGAGCAGAAATGAGGAATTGGCAGAAGCTAACTTTATTAAATAACTTTGGGGCCTGAATTGCTGAGTACCGCCACAGGGACCTACACCTCTCTGATGCCAGAGCTACCGGCAGTGACTCTCTGTTTCGGGGGTGAGCCTTGGAAATGATTCGGACTGTATGTTCCCTGGTGTGTCTGGATTCATCAACACTACAAAACAGCTTGAGGGGAACAGTGATCTTTTGCAACGCGGCCTCCCTAGGTGTATTATTAGCCAAAAATGCACCTGGAACCGACTGCAAAAAGAGAGGACTTGCAATCTTTCCCCTCTCTGTATAGGCAAGAGAACTGTGGCCAGAAAAGACACCAAAGTCTTCCATAACGTACAAACTGAGAAGGGGAAGGAGAAGCACATGGCTAGGAAAACAGCCTCACCACAAGGTTGCCACAGGTCAGTGGGGTGGGGGGGACCGGCATGTGGTATTGGGGAGTGTGGGTCTCCCTCTTCCTCTGACTCTGGACCTCTCTGGGAACAGGGAGGGAATAAAGTGGGGGCAATATTAAAGGATAGGAAAATGAAAGATGATGGAAACTGATGGGGGGAGTGAAAGAGCTACTGGGGGGCAGAAGAGGGTGGTGGACACCAGGAGGGACAAACATGAGTTGGGATCTCTTGTTGGAACAGTCATGGATTCTGAACACACCAGGGGTAACAACATATTTGGAAAGAGTTGTCTGAAAGACTAGGGCTTGATCCTATGGATCGGGGGAGTGGGGCGGATCCCAGGGTGTTGGCCTCTAGCTGGCTGGGATATGTCCCAGTACTGGTGGAGCCTCACACTATGGCCCACATGTACAGGGTTGGTTATGTCGAAAGGGTTTCTCTGCCCCTTGCTGTGGGGGGGGGGGGTTAACTATATCCTATAGCTTTAATGTGGATACACATGTTATGCAGAGCAGGTGGGAGGGAAGTGTATGTGGGATAAATGTATTGGAACTGTGCGGATAGCGAAACCACTTGTTCCTTAGATGGTTCATTTAAAGTTGTTAATAAATATAGAAATAGTTGGGTGGGGGACAATTCGGGGAGGTGGGCGGATTGAAGATTTAGAGATGTCTATGGAATTGTTGAGGTTTACACCTTGCAGTCTGTTGTTTCTTCTTTCTTCCATTTTGTATATATGCATTCTACACAGAGAATGTAAAACACAACAATATAGCAAACTGTATGATTTGTGGAGGGAGTGGTCTGGAGGGAGGGGTGGGGTGGGGATTTGTTGAGGAAAGTTGAAATGTTGGATTTCCTGCTTGTTACTACTTATCTTGTTTCTCATTATCTGTGACTGCAATCTAAGCTTACTGGTAGAGTTGTATGAGAGCTACTTGCTAAAACTGAGACCACTTGGGAGTGACATTAGGAGTATAAGAATAGGACCAAATCATAAAAATTTTTTTTTTTTTTTATTTTATTTTATTTATTTTAGTCTTTGGTAACTGGGTAAGGCCCACTAGGCACAAGTGCCTGTTTTCAGGGGCGACCTGGGAGCACTGGGCGATTAAGTGACTTGCTCAGACTCACACAGTATGCAAGTGGAGGTTGTGAGAATCAAACTCGGGTCTGGTCTGCTGGATGTATCAAGCTTGTTCCTCTAACCTCTAGGCTATACTGCCAGCCCGTATGGCTAGCAGAACTGATACAGACGTGTGTGTGTCCTGGAATGTTAAAGGCTTCAATTCCCCAATGGAAAGGACCAAAATATTATCAGCCCTTAAAAGGAGGCACATCCAAGTTGCTATGCTTAAAGAAACACATTTGACCCCAAAGGAACATGGGAAACTGGTGGGAGGTGGGTAGGATCATGCTATGTGGCCTCATACTCTTCGCACAAGAGAGGGGTTGCCATATTAGTGAATACAAATTTTCTTTTAGAAGTAACTAAAGTGGTAAAAGAAAATAAAGAAAGAAGGTACGTTTTTGTAGTGGGCAAGGTGAGGGGACAGGAAATTACTGTGGGAAGCGTTTATGCCCTAGCAGTACATGACTCCCTCTTCTTTCAAGATTTACTGGCTGTGCTCAATAAAGAGCAGTTCCCAGGGTTCATCATGGGAGGGTATTTCAACTGTATCATGGAGTGGAATTTAGATTACTCAGGGTCGGCCCGCAGGCAAAACAGAGCTACAGAAGTATGGGCAATGAGGCTAAATGACTCAGAGTTAATGGATAGTCAGAGGACAATCAATCCGGGAGCTAAAGAATTCACTTTCTATTCCATACCGCATAAATCCTGGTCTAGAATAGATTACATTTGTTGTACATAAAGAGTTATACTCCAGGGTGAGTAAGGTATCCCACAGTCCAATTATCATTTCAGATCATTCCATGGTACAACTGAACCTGAAACGGGGGTGTCAAGGTTCCTGGATATTCCCAGCATATCTTTTATGTAAGGAAGATTGCCAGAAATACTTAAAGAGCTAGTGTACTGCTTGGGATTAACAGTAATTTTCAGATGCAATCAGCTATCACTTCTTATATCTCAAGTATTTTTTTTCTTTTCTGTTTGATAATTAGAAGATTTTCCACCTGGCAATACTGAGGCGATGTGTGGAGCAGCACTCTGTCAGGAGGAAAAAAAATCAGTTCTGTTCCTCCCAATACATCTTCAGAAATGAGACCAAACACCTTGAGACACCACAATCCTTGCAGCCTGAGCAGTGACCCTCACAAGCTACCAATCAAAATGCAAGAGAGTGTGACATCACTAGTAACCAGGGAGAGCCAGTCACTGTTGCTTCATGTGAAAGTGAAACCTGGAAGTGAGAAATGTTTTTTCATTGGTTACTAGTGACGTCATAGTCAGTGTGGTCTCAGTGTTGATGTAGTGGGAGGAACAGAACTGACTTTTTTTCCCCCCTCCAGACAGACTGCTGCTCCATATATAACCACTCTACAAATGGGGGTTCCTAAAAAGCCTCCTAGGAGCTTGCCTAAGTGTTCCCCCTGCCTGCTGGTGTTCAGCATTTAAGCAGTTAGAATGGCACTGTGAGTGCTGGTAGAGCCTCCACATATTGTCTCTTTAAGAGCTGTCTGCTTGCAGACATAATTAATGCTTTTCCAGGGGGCTGATGTTTCCCTGCTCAAATCCTGCCTGAGTTGTGGAGTAATCGCTCCATTTTGCGGTCGCTGGAAGTGCAAAGATGAAAGATGTAACTCTTTGCCTGTAATTATTTAAAGCATTAGTAAAATTGTAATTTGTCTAACCTGCCTTTACTGCAGCTAGGACTCTGTGTGTTGCCCCCTCCATTTTGGACCTAAACTGCTGTGTTGGGCCAATTGGGTTTAGGGGCACTCTAAAATGGAGACTGCTTGGACCAACCAGAATTTGGACTCTCTCTGGAGCCAGTTTACAAGGGGAATGTATAGCTAGTGATTCTGGGAAGTGTAGTTTGGACCTTGGTGCCTTTTTGCACCAACAGAGGGAGCTCTGGAGTGAGTGACAGCCAAATCCACCAACTGGACTTGTTGGAACCTAAGGGAAATGCCCTGTACTGAAGCTGGAGAGTCAGATCATTGTTGCCTGTGAAAGGAGTAGGAGCTCTGTATTTTTCTGCAGTGTACAGTTCGCACAGGAAGTGCGTGAGAGGCCTTGAAGTTGGTCTGTTGCCATCGTAAGCAAAGGTCGGACTGAATCTGAGGTTTCTGAGAGGAATTCAGACTGAAAAGTGGAAGCCAGGCTCACCATGTAGAAGACTGGAGATATTGCTGAATCACGCTCGGTCTGTCAGAAACTGAACCTGCTGTGTGTGCTCCTGGGTATTTCGCAGTAATTGCGATCAGGATCGAGGAGCAGCCTGCCTGGTATAGTACTTTCCTTTTACATATGAATGTGTGCGGAGCTTGTGGGGAATCACTATTTCATGTCCCCTGTACTGTGTGCTGTGTGGTGAAGCTGGGAGCGAACCCCAGCATGTCTTGGACTAAATCCGTGGGCTATCAACTGCCTAGGGGTCCAGCCACAAGACCCTGTCTCCATGCCTTGCTGTTTCTGGCAATCCAGAGAATATTCACCATCCAGTTCTCAACTTGGGTATTGTGAGTACAAATCAGGGTATTCCCCTGCAGCCTGTGTCACCTAATTCCTATTGTTTCACTCTTCATGGACAGAGCCATCCGGCTCCGGATTACAACTGGGTGCTCTGCATATATTTTCTTCTACAGGGCTCCATCCATCTGCACCTGCTGGCCAACCCTGGGCAACGGACCTGGCTAACTGGCTAGTCCCCCCCCCCAAACCTGGGTACCCAGAGTGTGACTTTTCAGACCCTGTATGTGTGCACAGTACTGTGATTTAATTCTGCCAAATTAACCTGCTCGCCCCCTCCCATGTTTCATTCCCCCCTAAATAAAACTAGATTTGATGTTGTTGAACTTCAAACTGTCTGAAGTGTCAGTACCTATATATCAAGCATTGTATTGGTTTGTGTATGTTGATAAACCTTATTTTACAGGGGGTCCTCAGAGACCAGCCTCAGAATCAGTCTCGAGGGTAAGTGGTACTTTATGAGTGAACAGTGTGTACATGTGGGGTATTGGGACTAACTCCTGTGTACTGTGTGAGCCACTAAGAGGGAACCAAAGGGGTTCACGGTGTCCCAGAGGGCTGTGATCAAGCTAGTCTAACCACTACAAACCCTGACCTCTGGGTGGAGGCACCCATCACCGAACCTAGGCCCCTCAACCTGTCCGTAGTCAAGCAGGCAGGGGTAGTAGCCCTTGGGTTAGCGCCACCTGGGGGTTACACATACATCACCCAAGTACTGCCAGGTGGAAAATCTTCTAATTAGCAAACAAAAAAGACAAAATACTTGAGATACAAGATGTGACAGCTGACTACATCTGAAAGTTACAATTAATCGCAGGCAGTTTCCAGGCAGTACACTAGCTCTTTAAAGTCACAATGGGATGAGTATTGGAAAAATAACAAAAATTCAGTTACTTCGAAGGGAGTGGCATGGGAAGCCGGGATGGCCTTTATGAGAGGGGCAATAATTAGCTACACAGTAAAAACTAAAAAGGAACAAAGAGAGAGGATTAGCAAGTTGGAAGAGAGGAAATCAAAAAGTTTGAACAGAAAGTGCTGAAACAGAATAAAGAAGAAGATAGGGGATAACTAAGGCTGGCGCGAGAGGCCCTTAATGAAATTCTCACAGGAGAAGCGAAGAAGAGGTTGTTCTTTGCAAGGCAAAGGATATATGAATGGGGGAACAAACCAGGGTCACTCTTGGTTAAACTGATGAAGGGAGGGAAGGCAGCGGGTAGAATAGTAGCAATTAAGGATAAAGTGGGTAGGATCACTAACAATGAGGATGAAATCACAGAGGCCTTTATGAAATGTTATGCTAAACTGTACAAGGAAGAATGTGTTGGAACTGAAAATGAGGCTAAGCAGTTTTTAAATGGAGTACAACTACCATCCCTAGATGAGAAACAGGTAAGCATCTTAGGGGTGCCTATCACGGCAGGGGAAGTGAAAAAGGCAATATCAAGCCTAAAATCAGAGAAGGCCAGGGGACTGGATGGTTTTGGAGCTGAATATTATAAAATTATGAAAGACAAACTGCCGGGGCCTCTATGCAACTTCATGGAGGAGGCTAGGGGGGAGAGGGGCTTGCCCGCATCGTGTACCGTGGCCAACATATGTGTCTTACTAAAATCAGGAAAAGAGAGTCTAGACTGCTCATCATATAGACCCATCTCCCTTGTCAATTACGATTGTAAAATAATAGCAAAGGTTCTGGCTACACGTCTAGCAAGCTTACTGCTGCAGATTATACACCCAGACCAAACTGGCTTTGTGCAGGGCAGAATGCCATATCACAATATGAGAAGGCTCCTAAATGTAATTCGGTGGGGTACACAGCACCCAGGGCAGGTGTCTTTGTCGTATATGGATGCCGAGAAAGCATCTGATAGAATTGAATGGCCATATTTATTTGAGGTCCTACATCAGTATGGTGTGGGAAATGGGTTTATTAGTCTGGTCAAAATGTTATACCGTGAATTGTGGGCGTGGGTGTTGGTAAATGGCGCACCTTCAAGGGATTTCAGACTATATTGAGGCTCGATGCAGGGGCATCCCCTCTCCCCCCTACTATTTGCCATGGCAACAGTACCCCTTGCGGCTAAGATAAGGGAAGGTCAAGGGATTAAAGGAGTTGTAGGATCAGGGGACATCCAGCACAGGATAACATTATACGCAGACGATCTCCTTCTGTACCTAACACACCCTGAAAAATCAGTGCCAGCTGTGCTAGACATAGTACAGACTTTTGCGAGCTTCTCAGGATATAAACTGAATTTACAAAAATCAGAAATGTTGTTTCTGAATGGAGAAAGTGAAAGGGGACATAAAAATATGTGGGGTCTGCATAGGGTAGATCACCATTTTACATATTTAGGGATCAAGATAGGCAGGGACCTTATAAAAACTATATCAGCTAAATTATACTCCCCTATTTAAAATCATTCTGGCGGACCTCAACAGATAGTAAGGCCTCCCTTTTTCCTGGATTGGGAGAATTAACCTCCTAAAGATGAATGTCCTCCCCAGAATTCTGTATGCCAGGCAGATGGTGCCATTTAGTCCCACCATGCAGGATATCAAGCATCCTGAAAAAGGTTTCAGCAGCTTTTTGTTGAGGGGGAAGAAATCAAGGATGGCATTAAATAGAGTCAAAGCACCCAAAGAAAGGACTGGATTTCCCAGATTTGAAGGGCTATTACCTAACGGTTAAACATCGTTACATTCATAATTGGGTGAATAGAGGAGACGCTGCCACATGGCTGCACCTAGAGCAGGGAGATAGCCTAGGCAGATTAACTGCATACCTGTTGTTAGAGGGAGACAGGGTATACAGACAGACTAAGGCCCTGAACCTAATGGCTGAAGTGGTTTTAGAGGCCTGGAAGTGTATAAAAAGAAGATGTGGAGCAATGGGAGATAATACTCTCCTGGTACCCACAGCAAAAAAAAAAACTGAATTTTTACAGGGACTAGAGGACTGGGGTTTCGTAGAGTGGGAAGCTAAGGGAATCAGATGCTTGAGGGATTTACATGGGGAAGCAAATATTCACTCTTTTGACATGATTCAGAGATGCCTGAGGATACCAAATTCTCATTTATGCCGATACCTGCGTCCTGCAGCTGAGACAATTTGGGATGAAAATGCTCAGAGATCCAACGAGGGGTAGTATGATAGTAAAGGTGGAGAAAGAGATATTAGGAGCCAGGCAGAATGAAAGAGGGTTACTTGGAAGGGCAGCTAAACTAGACAGGGATAACTTCAGGGGGGAAATGGACAGAGTGAGAAGGAAATGGAACTGGGAGCTCCTGTTACGGATGATACATGGGAACAGTTAGTCGTCTCACATATGGGCCTTCTGCTCCGTAACAAGTCTAAGGAGGCACAATACAAGTTCTTACATCGCTTGTTCTACCCACCAGAAGTGGTACACAAATTTCACCTGGAGATTTTCCACAAGTGTGGGAGATGTCTAACAGAAAGGGGCACATATTTTCACTATTTTGGGGACTGAACAATTAAGCAATATTGGGCACAGTTGGCACTGAAATTAAGAACATTTTGGGGAGGGAGGTTGTCTTGACCTTGGTTTCCATGCTGATGGGTACGGAGAGAGAGAGAGAGGGAGAGGATGGCTGGATCCCATACCCAAGATGGGTGCAGATGATGCTGGTCCTGGCCAGACAAATTATCCTGAATACATGAGTATCATGTGTAAAACCCTCCACCCAGATGTGGAGAAACCTATTACTGGCGACACTGGTCACAGAGAGGCACACCTATGCCTTAAGGAGTACGGAAGACCTTTTTATAAGGCATGGGCACAGTTCTTATCCTCACTCTCACCAATAGAAGCTATGATTTTCAGAGAAGGGTCCTACTAACAAGCACAAATCATCAAAGGAAAGAGAAAATAAACAACACATGGGGTCTGGACAATTATTTATTAGTAGCGGGTAGACACACTTCATCAACTTACAAGCTATATTTAAAAACAGTCACAGAATGCAGTCACCTTTGTTTTATTCTTCTTTTAGTTTTACTCAAGTGTTAGATTGTATAAGCTGTTAGATTTTGCTAGTATATGAATTAATAAATGTACACATCAAAAGAAAAGGATCTATAATATGGACTGATTGGGTCTAACTCCTACATATATAGAACTGGAAATCCTTACTATAGTTGTAACGCATGGAATGAGGAGGTTTATGTAGAAATTGATTACATTGGAACAGACTTAATGTGAACTGTGACTGCAATGTATCAGTTTTGTTGTCTGTATTGTACTCTGTCTTCTGAAAATACCAATAAAAATATTATAAAAAAACAAACAAAAAAAAAACCACTCCTCCATGTCACTCCAACCTTTGCAGACAAACTACATCCCCTCTGCTTTACTGGATTCCAAAACCCTTTCCTAACCTTGATGTGCTCATAGCATAGCAGGTGGGGATAATACATAGCAATGGCAGACACTGTACACTAGGGTGGCTTCCTTGCTGCACAGTGTTACTTATTTAAAATCTGTTTATCGGGAAAGGCATACTGAGTTGGAGTTTGTTTCAAGGTGCACCCCGAGGGAGGGGGCAACAAAGGAAAAATGCACACCAAGTGCCCAGAGTGCAATGATCAAGAATGATATAATTCTGAACAGTGGCACTGTCACCGTCACTACACATCTGGCACAGTCTCTCTGTGTATAAAACCACTTTTTTGTAGACATGCATCCTAGCAATGTTTGTTGGTTGAAATGTGGAGGTTTTCTTCTATAAGATGTACTTTTACCAAGTCTTATAATTATGGGCATTTCAGTTAAAAACACGTGGGTAGAGTGAAAATACCAGTTTTAGGTGTTGTGATTTGAACTTGGGAAAGAAAACCCGACTGTGGCATAAAGCAGAACACCACATCAATTATGTGGTATACCAGTGGTCATACCAAAATGGTGCCTTTTAGAAGTCTAAAGCATTATAATGAGATATATGTACGTTTTTGAAAAGTCACAATTTTAAGGAGCTTGCATGGTGTAAGAAACTATGATTTTTCTTAGTCTGCATTCTTTATCTTTGAAAGTGTACAAAGGCAGGACTGTATGCTGTAGCCAAGGATCTGTCATGATGGCACTCTAACCATCTACATCAGTGAATTCATTCTAAATCTTTGTTTAAATCAAAGTGTTATTGATTTTAGCATGCATACACACCCACACACCCACACATGCACACAGTACATACAGTCCTGACCACCAGCATCAAGTGGTCAGAGTGAGACTTCACAGCTTACTGCATGATAAACTGTAGTAACTGCCATTGGATTATGTTGAGTTCCTGCAGCATCCTGTGAGATATCAAAGCAAAAACTGTGATGAGAGCGTTTGATCATGGCAGACAGCACTGTGCATATAGTACGGATAGATGCTGAAATACTAGTAAATTATACGCACTTAAAAATGTTCCCTGGTTTTCAGCGACCCCATGCCAAATTTATAAGTTTTTGCCCAATACATTATGGTCATTTAAACCTTTAAAATCCACAATAAAAAACATGGGTTGCGATGTACAGTATTTTTTTTAACTTACTCAGTGCTCTCTGAGCACAGGAGAGGTCCCAGAAGACTGGAGAAGGGCTCATGTGATCCCACTCCACAAGAGTGGTAGCAGGGAGGAGGCGGGGAACTACAGACCGGTCAGTCTTACCTCAGTAGTGGGCAAGATTATGGAAGCACTCCTTAAGGAAAGGATAGTGCAACACCTGGAATCCATAGGGGCACAGGATCCAAGACAGCATGGGTTTACAAAGGAAGGTCCTGTCAAACTAATCTCATAGATTTCTTTGACTGGGTAACCAGAGTGGTGGACCAAGGGGAGCAGTTGATGTCGCCTACCTTGACTTCAGCAAAGCTTTTGACACTGTTCCACATAGAAGATTGATAAATAAGCTAGGTAGGCTCGGGTGGTCAGAAGTTGGTCAACTGGTGGCAAACTGGTTGACTGGCAGAAAACAGAGAGTGGTGGTAAATGGTATACAGTCAGAAGAAATGCAAGTCACAAGTGGGGTAGATCAGGGATCAGTCCTGGGGCCAGTCCTATTCAACATCTTCATTAGTGACCTAGCAGATGGACTAGAGGGTAAGGCTTGTCTGTTTGCAGATGACACCAAGATCTGCAACAGAGTAGATGATCCAGATGGGGTGGGCAGAATGAGAAGAGATCTGGATAAACTAGCAGAATGGTCAGAAGAGTGGCAACTGGGATTTAATGCAAAGAAGTGCAAAATCATGCACATAGGGAAGAGAAACCCTGAAGCCACTTATAGGCTGGGAGGGAGTTGCTAGCAGTCACAAAGGAAGAAAGAGACTTGGGCATCATCATCACTGATGACCTGAAATCATCCAAGCAGACCTCTAAAGCAGTAGGTAAGGCTAGGGGGTGTTAGGGTGTATTAGTAGAGGTATCACAAGTCGTAAGAGGGAGTAATAATCCCTCTGTACAAAGATACTGGTTAGGCCCCATCTGGAGTACTGCGCAGCAGTATTGGAGGCCACACCTTCACAAGGACATTAACCAAATTGAGGCAGTCCAGAGAAGGGCAACCAAAATGGTGCAGGGACTGCATCAGAAGACATACGAGGACAGATTAACGGAGCTCAATATGTATACCCTTGAGCAAAGGAGGAGAGAGGTGATATGATCGAGACATTTAAACACCTTAAGGGCATAAACAAGGTGAAAGAGTCTAACATGTTTAAATATAAGAAAAATAGCAGGACAAGAGGACACAGCATGAGATTAGAGGGAGGCCGATTAAGGGGGAATGTGAGGAAATTCTTTTTCACAGAAAGGGTGGTAGATGCATGGAATGGCTTACCACAAGAAGTAGTGGCTATGAATACAGTGCAGGGCTTCAAACAGGCATGGGATAGGCATAAGGGAGCAATACAAATGACTATGAATAGATAGGTCACTGACATAGCAAAGGCCGATGGCACATTTATAAGATAGAAAAAGAAATGGGCAGACTGGATGGGCCTTGCGGTCCTTATCTGCCGTCAACTTCTATGTTTCTATGTTTCTATGTAGACTTAATCCCTCTTTATGGAAACATTTGTAAGGGGTAAGACTGTTTTATGCAGTTAGAACATAAATCTTTTGGGTGTTAGCATTAGTGTGAAAGAAAATATGAAACAAGAACACATCATTTGTCATGATGTTTGCTTCATTTTTTCACAAATGCAAAATAATTAATAATTATACAATGGTGTGTGAAAATCCTGTAACCCCATTGGTCAAAACATGTCACATGACTATGGGTAAATCCTGCATTACCCACGGCTGAGAAACTGCATTTATAATAAAAACACAATTAAACAAATTTTTACATTTATTTGACACATGTGCACACTGTATAATCGCAATAAGGCACTCCAGAGTGAGAGTTATTGGGGATTTACCCACTTCTTGTGTGGTTAAGTCACTCGGCTGTGACTCATGACACACCACACAAGGTGTGAGTAAACCACCAATAACTCACACCCTGTTGTGCCTTTTGCTTAAATTACCAATACCGTGACACCCTCTTGAACAAACTTTCCCAAAAATGGAAATATTTCTTCGCTTTATGCATAAAACCATTTCAAACCCATTGCACTTTCATTAATGTTTTTGATAGATGTCAAATATGGTTGCGAATATAGCAAAAGAAAGAAATATAGGGGTTGCCTTACTTCCTTTGGCTATATCTGCTTTGAAAGTTGTAGTTTCTGAGGTAGTTGGTTCAATACAAAAATAATTGAAAAATCCCAATAAACGACAAAACTTGCAAGAAAGCTATTCAAACAAATCAAACGTGCATGCTGAATGACATCGACTTTAATAAAAAATAGAGTAACCAAAACAGACAGCTATGGAGGTTATCACCTTGAATGATGCCAATGGCTGCACTTGTGGGAGCTGATTTCCTCACTGCCATCCTGTATATATTCTTAGCCTATACTGACACCATAGACTCTACCTGATCTCCTGCTACCTCCCCCTACTTCCCTACCAAGACTCCCGTGTGTCTATCCCATGCATGCTTCAAGCCCACTACCGTTTTCACCCCCATTACTTCCACTGGAAGACTGTTTCAGGCATCCACCACTCTTTCAATGAAGAAGTACTTCCTCACATCCTTCGTAAATTTCTGCATTTCCAGCTTCCCTGCATGCCGCCTTGTTCCTGTGCACCTTCTCCTCTGTAAAAATACTCCCCTCCTGTACCTTATTCACCCCCATGAGGTATTTATAGGCCCCCTATTCTCTTCTAGGGTGTACATATTGAGACCCCTCAGTCTCTCCTCAAAGGGCTTCTGATGCCGCCCCTGCACCATTCTACTAGCTCTCTTCTGCACAGCCTCCACCTTGTCTATGTCCTTCCTGAGATGTGGTCTCCAGAACTGGACACAGTACTTTAGGTGGGGCATCACCAACAGTCTATACAGTAGTAACCTCACCTCCACTTTTCTGACGGCGATTCCCCTTCCTATGCAACCCAGCATCCCGCTGGCCCTTCCTACAGCCCTGAGGTAATCCGATATGATTAGGCAAGGTTCCTTTCCTGTTTTGCGATTGTCAATGCCTCTTCCCCCATTTTATACTCCACCTCTAGGTTTCTGTGCCCTAGATACATGATTTTGCACTTTTCTGCATGGAAACCCAGCTGCCATACTTTAGATCACTCCTTGAGTTCTCTGGTCTCTGCTCTTTCCATCTACCCCTTAATAGTGTCCAACCTATTGCATATTTTGGTGTCTGCAAAAAGGCATATCTTCCTTTCCAGCTCTTCTGCAATGTCACTTATAAAGACATTAAAAAGGACTGGTCCCAGTACTGAGCCCTAAGGTACCCTTCTGGTCATCATCTCTTCCCTCGAGTGAGTGCCATTTACCACTACCCTCTGTCATCTATCCATCAACCAATTTTGTACCCAGTTTACAACCATAGGAACCCCCCCCCCCAGAACTGCCCAGTTTATTTATGAGACTTCTATGCTGAAGGTCTTACTGAAATCTAAGTAGGCCACATCCACTGCTCCACTGTGATCTATTTCCCCAGTCACAGAGTCCAAGAAATTGATCAGGTTTGTCTGACATGACCTCTACCCGTGAATCCATGCTGCCTCAAGTCTTGCAACATGCTGGATTTAAGATGCTCCACAAGCCTTTCTTTTAAAAGCGTCTCCATTAATTTCCCCACCACTGACATCAGACTGACTGGCTTACAGTTACTAGCCTCCTCCCTGCTGCCATGTTTATGAAGTGGGACTACATCTACCCTCCTTCCAGTCCCCCGGAACCCTCCTGTTTCCAATGTGTTGCTGAACAGAGCTGTCAGAGGTACAACCAGTACCTCCCTGAGATCCCTCAACGCCCCTGGGGACACCCCATCCAGCCCCATAGCTTTGTCCATTTTCAGATTTGCAAGTCCTTTCAGGATTTTCTTGTCTGTGAAAAGTAGGCTGGCCCAGTGGCTCAGATGACTGAGGCACTGGACACCACACCTGCTGCCATGCTGGTGACCTAGGTTTGGGAACAAGCCCAGACTGCTGGGGGTCGCCAGGAGGGCTCAAGCATCCAATGATGACTCTCCTTCCCTGGGGGGGGATGTCATGCCCCCTCAGGTACTGCCACCATGTGGAGGCATGACAGCAGGGCAACAGATGTAACTCAGAGGGATTGGCTGGTGGCGGGCATGTAGTATGAGTGCACTTCCACGCAGGTGTGAAACTGCATCCTTGTATGCTGTCTGGCCAGGAGACAAAAAAATAAATAAAAAAATACAGGTAAATGGTGCTGGAACATGATACTCAGCCTGTTACCTGCCCCGTGCTGCTGCCCAGGACTACCTTGTCTGGATGCGGTCTCCAGGGCTGGGAAGGATAGCCCTCCTTCTTCTAACCCCACCAAAGAGGTAATCATGGGGGCTCTGAAGGGAAGTCCTGGGGAAGACAAGTGCCAGTTGGGGTGGGTTGAGGCTGAGCAGAGTCGGCCCTGGGAGAAAGAGCTCCATGGAACAAAAATAAATAAATAAATCACTATTTGCACCAGGAAGCTGTCCTTGAAGGCATCCAGCAGTACCTGCTCCCTTCTACTCCTGGTCAACACTTTCTTTCCCTCCTCGCTTAACTGTTTATCCTTGGCATAGAGACTACTCTCCTCCCAGGTTCCTCTCCCACCCCGCCACCAGTCCATACCCTTTAGCATGACACCAGGTTCTTAGCCATTCATTAAACTCCTTTATTCTCAGTTTTCTTGCTGCATTTGCCCTGGGCA